>BSEG01000005.1:42500-50000 GCA_036245055.1 Diospyros kaki | reverse complement strand
AACATTTCCAAGAACACTTAGAAAAAGAAGTTTGTTCTACCATCCCTAATGCTTTCTGAGATAGGAAAAAACTTATGGTAGAATTGCCCTATGAATCAGGATTCACCAATAAAAATATTCCCACTAAAGCTCGACCCATTCAAATGTCCTCCGAATTAGTGGAATATTGCAAGAAAGAAATTAGTGATTTATTAGCTAAAAAGCTTATCAGAAAATCAAAATCTCCTTGGTCTTGCTCTGCCTTTTTACGTCAATAACAATGCTGAGAAAGAAAGAGGAACTCCAAGATTGGTCATCAATTACAAGCCCCTTAATCAGGCTTTAAAATGGATTAAATATCTCATTCCAAACACATCAGACTTTTATCAGTATCTTCGACCTATCTGTAAACCACTCTTTGACCGTCTTAAAAACAATCCACCTCCATGGACAGATGCACACACATATGCAGTCCAGCAAATTAAGAAGCATGTTCATCATCTTCCTCTTTTGCATATTTGTCATCCATCAGCATTAAAAATTGTGGAAACAGATGCATCAGACGTAGGATACGGTGGCATCCTAAAACAACATTTTAATCAGCATGATCACCTGGTTAGATATCACTCTGGTATTTGGAATCTAACTCAAGCGAAGTATTCTACTATCAAAAAAGAGATTTTATCCATCGTATTATGTATTATGAAATTTCAGGATGATCTCTTAAATCAGAAATTTTTACTTCATATTGATTGCAAATCAGCAAAAGAAATTTTACAAAAAGATGTCAACAACCTTGCAGCTAAACAGATCTTTGCCCGCTGGCAAGCCCTTTTAGCTATCTTTGATTTTGACATTAAATTTATCAAAGAAAATTCCAATTCCCTTCCTGACTTCTTGACCAGGGAATTCCTTTAAGGAAAATATCAGCATTAGCCCACCAGTCTATGGCCCAGTTGCCATCAGACTCACAACCTGATCAGATCCAGGGTAATGGTCTGGCTAGTCCACAACAAACGGCTCGTGGTAAAGACATATCAAATCCGTTGGATTGGCTGGAGGCTTTGCCAAAAAGCCCAACAACCCGTAAAATGGTGGTTCGAAGATCCCTACGGGACAGGTACTTGATGCATGATCCATCAGTTGGTCCATATCCCTTATTTGCTCCACCACCATATCAGTTTCTTGTAGAATATAACAATTCTCATCCAAGTTATGTCTATGAAGAAATCAGCTATCAGATTAATCCATTAATATATCAGAGGATGGAAGAACGAAGGATCCAGATCATCCGGGAATTCTATCCAAGCAACCTTCCTTTACCCTTAGATATTATTAATAATATTGCAATAAGGGTTTGCACTAATGAATCATTAGATCAGTTATATTATGCTCTCCTCCTCAAAGAAGAAGACGATTTAATTGTACGAGTGTCCAACAAAGTATATCGTTATTCTACCTTTAAAGAAAGAAGAGCAGCCAGACGGACTAAATTACCATCAAGAGGATTTTCCAAAGCAAAATAATTTTGCAGCTAAATTCTCCATCAGCCTTATCAAATTATCAGATCTATAGACTGCCCGATGCAGATCAACCCACATGCTGGTTTTAGATCATCATCCGTCAGCCTTATCAGAAGAATCTTCAGCTTCTTCTTCACCTTATCTCTTTTGTAGAAAAATGGCACGTAAGGACAGAATACTTTTACTTTATACCAAAGTCAAAAGTGGCTATCCTTTCGCAAGACTTTAAGACCACTACAAGACGAAGCTGAAGTCCCTCCAAACTTATCCATCAGCTTTATCAGAAAGCATCTTCAGCTTTATCCATAACCTCATCTCTTCCGTGGAAAAATTGGCATGTGAAGACAAGATACTATTTGCTTTTCAACAAAGTCAAAAGTTGCCGTCCTTCCCATGACTTTTAAGGCCACTACGAGACGAAGCTGAAGACCGTCCATAATTGCTACTTACTATTACATGTACTGTTTAGCACTATTCTGCACTATGTAACACTGTACACCTTTTCACTGTACATTACTTTTTACTATTCAAAGTACTGTGTGATATTCTGTCGTTTGTAACCCCTTCTGTCTATAAAAGGGGAGTGTCTTAGCCTTTGCAACACACCGGTCGATACCCCAACTCTCTCTTCCATACTTCGATCCCTCTTAGATCACAAGTATGCTCTGCAGTTGCCTCTTCTGAGGAACCTCTGCATCAGAAAGTGGCTAAGCCCCCTTTCTCTTTTCTTTTGTAAGACCGTGTCCAGCTCTGGCTTTAGAGTCTGTAATCAGCTTGCAAGAGTCTCTGTACAAAGTGTGTGTTTGAATAAAGCTCTGTAAGTTTTTATATAAAGAAGTTTTTATGTTTGCATACTTCCACGTTTAAACTGTATTTTCGGTTTTCATATATGCATGTTCTGACCCTAGAGGCACATTTGCTCTGATACCAAATGCGCCTCTATGGTCAGAACATGCGTATATGAAAACCAAAAAATAAAGTTCAAATGCAGATGTAGGAAACTGAAAACATCTTTATATAAAAACTTACAGAGCTTTATTCAAACACACTTTTGTACAGAGACTCTTGCAAGATGATTACAGACTCTGAAGCCAGAGCTGGACACGGTCTTACAAAAGAAAAGAGAAAGGGGGCTTAGCCACTTTCTGATGCAGAGGTTCCTCAGAAGAGGCAACTGCAGAGCATACTTGTGATCTAAGAGGGATCAAAGTATGGAAGAGAGAGTTGGGGTATCGACCGGTGTGTTGCAAAGGCTAAGACACTCCCCTTTTATAGACAGAAGGGGTTACAAACGATAGAATATCAAACAGGACTCTAAATAGTAAAAAGTAATGTACAGTAAAAGGTGTACAGTGCTGAACAGTGCTAAACAGTAGCGTAATAGTAGCGCTACAGTACCCGCAACAGTAACCAGCAATTATGGAAAGTCTTCAGCTTTGTCTCGTAGTGGCCTCAAAAGTCATGTAAAGGACGGCTACTTTTGACTTTGTTGAAAAAGCGAATAGTACCTTGTCTTCTCATGCCAATTTTTCCACGGAATTGATGAGGATATGGATAAAGCTGAAGATGCTTTGTGTCATTTTTCCACAAAAGAGATAAGGTAAAGAAGAAGCTGAAGATTCTTCTGATAAGGCTGATGAGGAATTTCTGCTGTAAAATTCTTTAAGGCAGATCTGATGCTGATGTTGAAGCGGATGACTTGGATTCTTTAGCTGTTCTTCTTTGCGTAAAACGATAAATTTTATCAAATATTTGAGCCATTGAATCATCATTTTCCTTGAGAAGTAAAGCATAGACTAATTCATCCAGTGATTCAGTAGAACAAACCCTGATAGCAATATTATTAATTATCTCTAATGGTAGAGAAATATTGCTTGGATAGAATTCGCGGATAATCTGGATCCTTCGTTCTTCTATCTTCTGATAGATTAATGGGTCAATCTGATAATGGATTTCTTTAATGACATAATTTGGATTAATGTCAACTGATGAATTATCCATACAGAACCTGTCCCGTAGAGATCGTTGGATTGATGGGCTTTTTGGCAAAGCCTCCAGCCAATCCAACGGATTTATTATGTCTTTACCACGAGCCGTTTGCTGTGGACTAGTCAGACCATTACCCTGGATCTGATCAGGTTGTGAGCCTGATGGCATCTGGGCCATTGGGCTAATGCTGATGTTTTCCTTGAAGGAATTCCCTGGTCAAGAAGTCAGGAAGGGAATTGGAATTTCCTTTTATAAACTCAATGTCAAAATCAAAGATGGCTAAAAGGGCTTGCCAGCGGGCAAAGATCTGTTTAGCTGCAAGGTTTTTGACATCCTTTTGTAAAACTTCTTTTGCTGATTTACAATCAATACGAAGTAAAAATTTTTGATTTAAGAGATCATCCTGAAATTTCATGATACATAAAACGATGGATAAAATCTCTCTTTTAATAGTAGAATACTTCGCTTGAGTAGGATTCCAAATACCAGAGTGATATCTAACCAGGTGATCATGCTGATTAAAATGCTGTTTTAGGATGCCACCGTATCCTAGGTCTGATGCATCTGTTTCCACAATTTTTAATGCTGATGGATGACAGATATGTAGAAGAGGAAGATGATGAACATGCTTCTTAACTTTTTGAACTGCATGCGTGTGTGCATCTGTCCAAGGAGGTGGATCGGTTTTTAAACGATCAAAAAGTGGTTTACAGATGGGTCTGAGATACTGATAGAAATCGGAAATGTAGTTAAGGGATCCTAAAAATCTCTGTAACTGATTTTTATCTGATATTTTGTCTGGAAATTTTTGAGCAAACTCCAGAGATCTTTGAATTGGAATTATGGTTCCATTTCTAATGATATGTCCTAAGAACCTGATTTCTGTTTGAAAGAGTTTGATCTTAGGGGCTGAGACAACTAATCCATTTTTCTTAATTATATGGATGAAAGTTCTCAAATGCTTCCAATGCTGATAGATACTCTCACTGAAGACTAAAACATCATCAATGTAAACGATGGTGAATAGACTGTAAGGAGTGAAAATATCATTCATAATATTTTGGAATTCTGATGGGGCATTCTTAAGACCAAAGGGCATTACGTTCCACTCGTATTGTCCAAAAGGAACTGTAAATGCAGTCTTATACTTGTCTTTTTCTGATATCTGAATTTGCCAGAAACCTGATTTCATATCGAACTTAGAGAATATTTTTGCCTGATAAAGTCTCTTCAATAAATCTGATTTGTTTGGAATGGGATATCTAATCCATTTCAAAGCTTGATTCAGGGGTTTGTAATTGATAACTAATCTTGGGGTTCCTCGTTCTTTTTCAGCGTTATTATTAACGTAAAAGGCAGAGCAAGACCAAGGAGACTTTGATTTTCTGATAAGCTTTTTAGCTAATAGATCACTGATTTCTTTCTTGCAATATTCCACTAATTCTGAAGACATTTGAATGGGCCTAGCTTTAGTGGGAATATTTTTATCTGTGAATCCTGATTCATAGGGTAATTCCACAGTATGTTTCTTCCTATCCCAGAAAGCATTAGGGATGGTAGAACAAATTTCTTTTTCTAATTTCTCTTGAAATGGTTTAACTTTATGGAGGAATTCAGGACTGATCAAGGTATCCTCAATTTGTTTAAAATTGAAGTCTTGTTGAAGGGAACTAATGTGTTTGCTAAGAAGCTGGATTTTCTGATGGACTGATACGTTTTGGAGAAGTTGAATGTCACGATGTTTAATTGGATAAGAAAACTTGAATATGATAGGTTTCCCTAAATACTCAGTTTCTACTCCTGATTCCGTGACTTTCATGGGGTAAAGAAGTTGAAGGAATGGATTGCCTAATATGATGGGAGTGGATAATTTTCTTACTAAGAAGAAGGAAGTGGAGAAGCATACACCATTATTACAGACATGTGCTAAAGGAAGCTTATATTTAATATTAAGCTGATGATTATTTGCTGCCGTTAAGGATTCTTTGGTTTTTTCAAAATATTTTGTAGGGACTAAACCTTCTTGGATGCAGTTCATATCTGCCCCTGAATCTAGTAAGGCAACACTACTGATGGTATAGGAATGGATTTTTATCGTGATATTAATATACCACTTCTGATAAGAGATCCTACTGATCGTGTTTAAGAACAAGGAATGATTTTGTTCAAGTTCCTGATCTTCTAATGGAGATTCTGTTTGGACGATCTGGGTAGTTGGTTCAGGGATAAAATTTTCTAATTTTTCTCTGAGGTTGGTTACCAAGATCTGTTGGTCTAATTCATGAAGATGAACCTTAATATCCTGATTATCCTTTTTAAGAGCTGCTAATTCAGATTTAAGATTTTTGATCTCCTGTCTAATATCTTGTTGGTTAATCTCATGAGGATTATGAGATATTTGAACTGATTCTAGGACTTCCTGGAAGTTAGTCCTAATATAAGGTTTGTTAACTGATGGTCGGTCTGATTCATTATTTTGCCGTATCATGTTATGCAGTTGAATGAGAAATTGTTGTTTCAGACTAGAGTCTTCTACTTGGTTTATCATTCTAAGCATTACCTCTATCTGATCAGTAGTAATAGGACATAGCAGATAGCAAGTTTTTACGGATGAAGTAGGAATAGCTATTACTGTATTTCTTGTTTTGATTTTATTTTTTAATTTTTTATTTTTCTTTAGGGAAGGTTTTCTGTTTAGATAGCCAAACTGTTTATTCCTATTTTCTTTATAATTTTTTAATTTTTTGGGAAGAATTTTTGGAAGGAAAATTCCATCCATGGTAGAGATCTGTTTGGCTTTATGGGTTAATGGTCTTGGTAGGTTTACTGGTAGCTTTTCATCCCGTAGGATGCCGGAAAGGATTTGTGTTAAGTTCGGGGCTACCGGCTGATAAGGATTGGTTCTGTCAACCATTTCTTCGAAGGATTTCCAGTCAATTCGAAGATGTACTGGAACATAGATTTGAGGATCCTGGTTGATGATAACTGTAAGAGTAGGTTCATAAGTACTAATGGGCATAGAATATGATCTACTAAAGGGGTGAAGTTGAAGCTGGTTAAGAGATCCTGGATTTACTTCTTCTTTACTCAGAAGTTGTTCCAGAGGTCTAGATTTAACTTCTTCTGTTCCCACAGAAGAGAGATCATTTTCTGCTTTCCCGGACTCTTCTGATCTAACTTCTTCGTGAGGAGAGATATCATTAGCTGAGCTTTCTAGATGTGCAGGAGAGAGTGTGAGCTCGATTTTATTTGATGTCTGATGATACTCTAGGAAGTTAATCCTAGTTTCTGATGGGGTGGATTCTTCCTTAGTGGTTGATTCTTCTAAGATTTTCGTGTGATTTTCTAAGATCCTGTCATACATCCTTTGATTTGATTTCCAGGTGAAGAACGGGATGTTTAACCTAAGAAGTCTCATGATCTGATACCATTGTTTTTTATGAGTACATATTTGTTCTTGTGTATGATGACTATCATAGTACTCTCGGAAGATCCTATTTTCTTCTTTGAAGAAATCCTTTTTAAGTAATGGAAAGTCTATTTCAAAAGGTTTCTCAAAATCAAGCTGATAAGGTGGAGTCTCTTTATCAAAGGTTGATATGTAAGACATCTGGGTTTTCATACTTGGAAGTCTCTGGTTACCTACCTCCTTGTTTTCCCAATATTGTTCAGGTTTTCCTATAGTCTGTTCTGATCTAGAGTGATCGGACCGAGGAGTGGACATCGGCTGGTTTAAGGAGTGTGCCATGTGAATCTATGATGAGTGTTCGAGCAGGTCTCTTAGTTGGTGCTATGGTTTCCCTCCAGTATCGCGCATAAAACGGCAACAAATCTCATTCAAAACGCCTAGACTGTGCTCCCTTCGGGTCAAGAAACACGAACAACCAACCCCCTACCTAGCTCCACACATCTACATCCACCGACTCAGCACCTACACAACCCCCCGAAACCAGACGCCTGTCCCCTTGGCTCTGATACCAAATGCGCCTCTATGGTCAGAACATGCGTA
>BSEG01000005.1:35000-37500 GCA_036245055.1 Diospyros kaki | reverse complement strand
ATATTCAAAGACTCATTGCTGACCTCGGTCTCTCTAGATCGAGATCCAAGAAGATTACGAAAGTGAGACAGAAGAACCTGAGGGACCTCCGACTCCGAAGTCGTATGGGAGCCATCAGGACGGATCAAGCTATGGATGTGAAGAAGGTTGCGGTTAGAAAGCATTTGCTGGAAAAAGAACCTAGAACACCTATCCCCCTCCCCACTCCATCGAATACGGGCACGGAGACGAAAGAAATCACTTTCCTGAGAAAGCGCAGCTAGATAAGAGCGGGCAAGAGCACCCTCACGAGCACGGAGGGAAGCATCAGAAGGGGAGGAAATAAGAAGCCCCTGGATCTCGTGAAGCTTGACCCTAAGGTCCAACACCCGCGAAGTCACATGACCTTGCTGGGAATTAAGAAGCTTCATCCCATGCTTGATAGCCTTGAGTTTAGAGACGAGGCGAAACATAGGCCAGCCATCCACCTCCAACGCCCAGCCAGATTGAACAGTCTGAGCGAAAGAGGGGTGGTCAACCAGGTGATTATTAAAACGGAAGGGACCACCTCTCCTACCTTGATCGATCTGCAAGGAGACTTTCATAGGGCAATGATCAGAGATACCAGGCAGAAGAAAAGAAGTTGAGCTATAATCAAAATGCGCCAGCCACCCATCATTAACAAGGACACGATCAAGCTTGCGATAGATACTCTCAGAGCCAGCACGTCTATTACTCCAAGTTAGAACTGGGCCACTAAACGAGAGATCTTGAAGGGACGCACGATTAAGGAAGTCGGCAAACCGATTCATACCTAAGGAACGAGCCAGGTTTCCCCCCCGAGACTCCGACTGATGCTTGCAGACATTAAAATCCCCCATGAGGACCCACGGGGAAAGATTAATACTAGGCAGAAAGGAGAGAATACGATGCCATAACTGAGCCTGGTCAGACTCATCGTAACTAGCATAGATACATGACACAAAGAATTTTTTATGGTCCGCGAGCCTAGTACACAAAAGATGGAGAAACTGGTCCGATCCCTCGAGAACCGTCACAGCAACAATACCTGGATCAAACCCAAACCAAATACGACCCTGGGGATTAAAGTCATAATTCATAGACCATGACCAGTGAGGCATAATATGACGGGCAATCTCCTGGGAGCGGCTAAGCTGGACACGAGTCTCAAGAAGAGCACAAAACGCAAGACGATGCTGACTAATGAAGGAACGAGCCTCCCATTGCTTTGCGGGGTGATTCAAACCCCTGATATTCCAAGCTCCAAGGATCATTGGACAGATGGGGGAGGGGAAGACTCACTAGCCTGCTTGGCTTTACGCACCCTATTACGCCTACTTTTAGGGGGAACAAACTCTAGAGACTCACTAGGCGGAGGGATGCCCTGGGGGGGGAGAGGGACAAGGGTATCCCCTGATGAACTAGGGATCTCCAGGGGAGGATCGGAAGCACAAGGCGTAGGGGAAGATGATATGGGGGGGTGGCCATTGATCTCACTATCCGAGGAAAGGGGAGAAGAGGGACATGGCACATCTAACTGAATCGGGTCATTAGAAGGAATCACTGGGTCCTCTTCCATAAAGGAGCAAAACCGATTTGCTACAGAAGCAGGAGGGGGGACAAGGGAGGACACTTGAGACTGCGAAAAGGCCAAGCTTTTCTCATTGGGAACCTTGGAGGGAGATGGGGAGGCACTCGAAGCTATGATTGGGGAAAGCGAGGGGGGAGGATTACTAGGAAACACCTCCTTTGACCTTTGACCTTCCAACGGGGGAGGGGCATGACCAACCGAAACTGGGGGGGAAGGGGCCGGGGCCTTACGCGGACACGAGCTATCCTTATGACCAAAAACTTGACACTGCTTACATACTGAAGGACGCCATTGGTAATCCACTAAGATTCTAGCTATCTTAGGCTCACCGGAAAACTCATCTATACCCTGGTATAATTCAATAAAATGAGGGAAAGAAGACGACGCTGACATCTCGATACAAATACGAGCAAAACCTAATCTCTTACGATCCTCAGTCATAGAGTCAGCATGAATAGGCCTTCCAAGCGAACTAGCCAATTCCGATAAACCCAAAGTAGACCAACATTCTAAAGGAACATCATAAAATTTAACCCAAACTGGAAGAGATTTATGAGATGCTTTAGATAAAATCATACCTGGCTCCCAGCATTGGAGGAACAGAGGCCGCTGGGCAAAGTGCCAAGGCCCAGCTTCAAAGACCTGCATCATTTGGTCATAGGAAAAGAATCTGAAAAAGAAAAAACCTGAGTTATTCGATTGGACTTCGGATAAGCCATAATTCTTCCATAGTCGCATTGCTAGATTCTGGACCGCTTGGAAAGGAAGGCCTTTCTCCATGAAATACCCCACCAAAGTATTCTCCCATTGCGCTGCTCCTTTCTCACGGGCTTCGGTAGAGAGGTGCACCCTCGGGATGCCACCAAAAATCTTTGTTAACTGAGGGATATATTTAAGCTTTGTAGGAGC
>BSEG01000005.1:2500-30000 GCA_036245055.1 Diospyros kaki | reverse complement strand
CCATCAGGACCAGGGGCTTTATCATCCCCCATAGAGAAAAGGGTAGACCTAATCTCCTCACTCGACACATCTTTTAGAAGATCAGGCCAGACCTCATGAGAGATAGCCCTATCCACATACATATTCAAAGACTCATTGCTGACCTCGGTCTCTCTAGATCGAGATCCAAGAAGATTACGAAAGTGAGACAGAAGAACCTGAGGGACCTCCGACTCCGAAGTCGTATGGGAGCCATCAGGACGGATCAAGCTATGGATGTGAAGAAGGTTGCGGTTAGAAAGCATTTGCTGGAAAAAGAACCTAGAACACCTGTCCCCCTCCCCACTCCATCGAATACGGGCACGGAGACGAAAGAAATCACTTTCCTGAGAAAGCGCAGCTAGATAAGAGCGGGCAAGAGCACCCTCACGAGCACGGAGGGAAGCATCAGAAGGGGAGGAAATAAGAAGCCCCTGGATCTCGTGAAGCTTGACCCTAAGGTCCAACACCCGCGAAGTCACATGACCTTGCTGGGAATTAAGAAGCTTCATCCCATGCTTGATAGCCTTGAGTTTAGAGACGAGGCGAAACATAGGCCAGCCATCCACCTCCAACGCCCAGCCAGATTGAACAGTCTGAGCGAAAGAGGGGTGGTCAACCAGGTGATTATTAAAACGGAAGGGACCACCTCTCCTACCTTGATCGTTCTGCAAGGAGACTGTCATAGGGCAATGATCAGAGATACCAGGCAGAAGAAAAGAAGCTGAGCTATAATCAAAATGCGCCAGCCACCCATCATTAACAAGGACACGATCAAGCTTGCGAAAGATACTCTCAGAGCCAGCACGTCTATTACTCCAAGTTAGAACTGGGCCACTAAACGAGAGATCTTGAAGGGACGCACGATTAAGGAAGTCGGCAAACCGATTCATACCTAAGGAACGAGCCAGGTTTCCCCCTCGAGACTCCGACTGATGCTTGCAGACATTAAAATCCCCCATGAGGACCCACGGGGAAAGATTAATACTAGGCAGAAAGGAGAGAATACGATGCCATAACTGAGCCTGGTCAGACTCATCGTAACTAGCATAGATACATGACACAAAGAATTTTTTATGGTCCGCGAGCCTAGTACACAAAAGATGGAGAAACTGGTCCGATCCCTCGAGAACCGTCACAGCAACAATACCTGGATCAAACCCAAACCAAATACGACCCTGGGGATTAAAGTCATAATTCATAGACCATGACCAGCGAGGCATAATATGACGGGCAATCTCCTGGGAGCGGCTAAGCTGGACACGAGTCTCAAGAAGAGCACAAAACGCAAGACGATGCTGACTAATGAAGGAACGAGCCTCCCATTGCTTTGCGGGGTGATTCAAACCCCTGATATTCCAAGCTCCAAGGATCATTGGACAGATGGGGGAGGGGAAGACTCACTAGCCTGCTTGGCTTTACGCACCCTATTACGCCTACTTTTAGGGGGAACAAACTCCAGAGACTCACTAGGCGGAGGGATGCCCTGGGGGGGGAGAGGGACAAGGGTATCCCCTGATGAACTAGGGATCTCCAGGGGAGGATCGGAAGCACAAGGCGTAGGGGAAGATGATATGGGGGGGTGGCCATTGATCTCACTATCCGAGGAAAGGGGAGAAGAGGGACATGGCACATCTAACTGAATCGGGTCATTAGAAGGAATCACTGGGTCCTCTTCCATAAAGGAACAAAACCGATTTGCTACAGAAGCAGGAGGGGGGATAAGGGAGGACACTTGAGACTGCGAAAAGGCCAAGCTTTTCTCATTGGGAACCTTGGAGGGAGATGGGGAGGCACTCGAAGCTATGATAGGGGAAAGCGAGGGGGGAGGATTACTAGGAAACACCTCCTTTGACTTTTGACCTTCCAACGGGGGAGGGGCATGACCAACCGAAACTGGGGGGAAGGGGCCGGGGCCTTACGCGGACACGAGCTATCCTTATGACCAAAAACTTGACACTGCTTACATACTGAAGGACGCCATTGGTAATCCACTAAGATTCTAGCTATCTTAGGCTCACCGGAAAACTCATCTATACCCTGGTATAATTCAATAAAATGAGGGAAAGAAGACGACGCTGACATCTCGATACAAATACGAGCAAAACCTAATCTCTTACGATCCTCAGTCATAGAGTCAGCATGAATAGGCCTTCCAAGCGAACTAGCCAATTCCGATAAACCCAAAGTAGACCAACATTCTAAAGGAACATCATAAAATTTAACCCAAACTGGAAGAGATTTATGAGATGCTTTAGATAAAATCATACCTGGCTCCCAGCATTGGAGGAACAGAGGCCGCTGGGCAAAGTGCCAAGGACCAGCTTCAAAGACCTGCATCATTTGGTCATAGGAAAAGAATCTGAAAAAGAAAAAACCTGAGTTATTCGATTGGACTTCGGATAAGCCATAATTCTTCCATAGTCGCATTGCTAGATTCTGGACCGCTTGGAAAGGAAGGCCTTTCTCCATGAAATACCCCACCAAAGTATTCTCCCATTGCGCTGCTCCTTTCTCACGGGCTTCGGTAGAGAGGTGCACCCTCGGGATGCCACCAAAAATCTTTGTTAACTGAGGGATATACTTAAGCTTTGTAGGAGCCCTTGGCTTAGAGCTATCAACGACATTAGCCCAAGATCTAGCCTGAGCATGAGCCTGATCTTGATTAAACTGGGCGGGGTTAGGCCTTGAGTGCGTAGGATTGCGCTGAAGATAGTCCCCCCTAGATGAAGGCTGGCCTGGGGAACCATGGGCCGCTTTAATTGAATTTTCCAGCCCAATAGGCTGCTGGTCAATGTCCATAATAACATTTTTGGGCCCTGTCGAGTGAGAGACATCAAAAGCCCTATCATTTCCTTTAAGCCGCGGGCCCACCACATGAGAAGACCCATCACCATAAGGCAATTTAGGCAACTGGGACACGCCATCCACATCAGCAACGCCTAGACCACCAGTCCTCATACTTCCAATCTCATGATGAGAGGGGACAAGATTGCAGGGAGCATTAAATGCGGCATTGGACTTTCGGCTAAAAGAAGAAGCAACCCGACCCGACCCACTTTCATCAAGACCCAAAGAGCTATTAGCATTAAATGCTTTCACTGTACCTTCTCCCTCTTGCTGCTGATTGAGCAAGATTGATCTGAAGGTGGGGCCCCCTTTTTCAAACCGAGGACGAAGGTGACCAGGTAGCCGTTGCACGTCGGCCATTGAAGCTTCCAACTGAAGGTCGCCAGCTTCCTCTTCACCCACCAAACATGACGGAACCAGCTGGTTTTCCTGCTGCTTCGACTTCAAATCCTCACACGCAATCTCCATGGATGAAGCTTCGACTATGGGCTTCAAACCGCTCTCTTGCGCTGCAACAGAAACCTTCATAATCCGCAACTCACCCGCTTTCTCTCCATCCGCCATGAACGAAACAGCCTGGTTCGAGCCACAAACAATCCGTGACTCACCAACCATCTCTTCATCGTCCATGCAAGACGCATCACGCGAGCGGACCGACCGGACCTGATTATTTTTGTCAAGCCCATTAAGATCAGTTACAAACCCCTCTCGACTCGATTGGCTTGCTGGAGTCATAATATCTTCCTCCCACAAGTCATCATCTAACAGATCTTCACACCACTTTTCAACTTGAAGATCCTCCATAACCCGAGATGAAGGAGACCCAGCTTCCTTCGGCTTTATAGCACTAGATGCCTTTAAAATGCGCCTAGACAGTTTCAAAAACGAACGTTTCTTCTTAACCATGCGTGAGGACGAGGCTCCATTTCTACTACATTGAGCAGGGATGACCCGTAAGTCCAACGCATCCATTTTCACCATAAACTTTGCTTCATCCGCATCAGACGCTTGAACAAGTAGTTGTTTACTCTTGGACGAAACTTTAGAATGACCAGAATCCTTCCACGAAGAGTGCTTCCAGCCAGCATGCACACTAGCAGTTAAAGCACCTTTAGACGGTGAACTGGCCAGGAAGTCCGGCCGTTCCCGCATGAGAACAACACACAAAGAAACTCAGAAGAAGAAAACCAAGAGAGAGGACAGAGGATTTTCTCTCACTAGAAAGCTTGGGTGGGGTTTGGGGTTTTTTAGGGTTTAGGGTTTAGGGTTTAGGGTTCAGGGTTCAGGGTTCAGGGTTCAGGGTTCAGGGTTCAGGGTTCAGGGTTCAGGGTTCAGGGTTCAGGGTTCAGGGTTCAGGGTTCAGGGTTCAGGGTGGACGCCATTGGTAATCCACTAAGATTCTAGCTATCTTAGGCTCACCGGAAAACTCATCTATACCCTGGTATAATTCAATAAAATGAGGGAAAGAAGACGACGCTGACATCTCGATACAAATACGAGCAAAACCTAATCTCTTACGATCCTCAGTCATAGAGTCAGCATGAATAGGCCTTCCAAGCGAACTAGCCAATTCCGATAAACCCAAAGTAGACCAACATTCTAAAGGAACATCATAAAATTTAACCCAAACTGGAAGAGATTTATGAGATGCTTTAGATAAAATCATACCTGGCTCCCAGCATTGGAGGAACAGAGGCCGCTGGGCAAAGTGCCAAGGACCAGCTTCAAAGACCTGCATCATTTGGTCATAGGAAAAGAATCTGAAAAAGAAAAAACCTGAGTTATTCGATTGGACTTCGGATAAGCCATAATTCTTCCATAGTCGCATTGCTAGATTCTGGACCGCTTGGAAAGGAAGGCCTTTCTCCATGAAATACCCCACCAAAGTATTCTCCCATTGCGCTGCTCCTTTCTCACGGGCTTCGGTAGAGAGGTGCACCCTCGGGATGCCACCAAAAATCTTTGTTAACTGAGGGATATACTTAAGCTTTGTAGGAGCCCTTGGCTTAGAGCTATCAACGACATTAGCCCAAGATCTAGCCTGAGCATGAGCCTGATCTTGATTAAACTGGGCGGGGTTAGGCCTTGAGTGCGTAGGATTGCGCTGAAGATAGTCCCCCCTAGATGAAGGCTGGCCTGGGGAACCATGGGCCGCTTTAATTGAATTTTCCAGCCCAATAGGCTGCTGGTCAATGTCCATAATAACATTTTTGGGCCCTGTCGAGTGAGAGACATCAAAAGCCCTATCATTTCCTTTAAGCCGCGGGCCCACCACATGAGAAGACCCATCACCATAAGGCAATTTAGGCAACTGGGACACGCCATCCACATCAGCAACGCCTAGACCACCAGTCCTCATACTTCCAATCTCATGATGAGAGGGGACAAGATTGCAGGGAGCATTAAATGCGGCATTGGACTTTCGGCTAAAAGAAGAAGCAACCCGACCCGACCCACTTTCATCAAGACCCAAAGAGCTATTAGCATTAAATGCTTTCACTGTACCTTCTCCCTCTTGCTGCTGATTGAGCAAGATTGATCTGAAGGTGGGGCCCCCTTTTTCAAACCGAGGACGAAGGTGACCAGGTAGCCGTTGCACGTCGGCCATTGAAGCTTCCAACTGAAGGTCGCCAGCTTCCTCTTCACCCACCAAACATGACGGAACCAGCTGGTTTTCCTGCTGCTTCGACTTCAAATCCTCACACGCAATCTCCATGGATGAAGCTTCGACTATGGGCTTCAAACCGCTCTCTTGCGCTGCAACAGAAACCTTCATAATCCGCAACTCACCCGCTTTCTCTCCATCCGCCATGAACGAAACAGCCTGGTTCGAGCCACAAACAATCCGTGACTCACCAACCATCTCTTCATCGTCCATGCAAGACGCATCACGCGAGCGGACCGACCGGACCTGATTATTTTTGTCAAGCCCATTAAGATCAGTTACAAACCCCTCTCGACTCGATTGGCTTGCTGGAGTCATAATATCTTCCTCCCACAAGTCATCATCTAACAGATCTTCACACCACTTTTCAACTTGAAGATCCTCCATAACCCGAGATGAAGGAGACCCAGCTTCCTTCGGCTTTATAGCACTAGATGCCTTTAAAATGCGCCTAGACAGTTTCAAAAACGAACGTTTCTTCTTAACCATGCGTGAGGACGAGGCTCCATTTCTACTACATTGAGCAGGGATGACCCGTAAGTCCAACGCATCCATTTTCACCATAAACTTTGCTTCATCCGCATCAGACGCTTGAACAAGTAGTTGTTTACTCTTGGACGAAACTTTAGAATGACCAGAATCCTTCCACGAAGAGTGCTTCCAGCCAGCATGCACACTAGCAGTTAAAGCACCTTTAGACGGTGAACTGGCCAGGAAGTCCGGCCGTTCCCGCATGAGAACAACACACAAAGAAACTCAGAAGAAGAAAACCAAGAGAGAGGACAGAGGATTTTCTCTCACTAGAAAGCTTGGGTGGGGTTTGGGGTTTTTTAGGGTTTAGGGTTTAGGGTTTAGGGTTCAGGGTTCAGGGTTCAGGGTTCAGGGTTCAGGGTTCAGGGTTCAGGGTTCAGGGTTCAGGGTTCAGGGTTCAGGGTTCAGGGTTCAGGGTTCAGGGTGGACGCCATTGGTAATCCACTAAGATTCTAGCTATCTTAGGCTCACCGGAAAACTCATCTATACCCTGGTATAATTCAATAAAATGAGGGAAAGAAGACGACGCTGACATCTCGATACAAATACGAGCAAAACCTAATCTCTTACGATCCTCAGTCATAGAGTCAGCATGAATAGGCCTTCCAAGCGAACTAGCCAATTCCGATAAACCCAAAGTAGACCAACATTCTAAAGGAACATCATAAAATTTAACCCAAACTGGAAGAGATTTATGAGATGCTTTAGATAAAATCATACCTGGCTCCCAGCATTGGAGGAACAGAGGCCGCTGGGCAAAGTGCCAAGGACCAGCTTCAAAGACCTGCATCATTTGGTCATAGGAAAAGAATCTGAAAAAGAAAAAACCTGAGTTATTCGATTGGACTTCGGATAAGCCATAATTCTTCCATAGTCGCATTGCTAGATTCTGGACCGCTTGGAAAGGAAGGCCTTTCTCCATGAAATACCCCACCAAAGTATTCTCCCATTGCGCTGCTCCTTTCTCACGGGCTTCGGTAGAGAGGTGCACCCTCGGGATGCCACCAAAAATCTTTGTTAACTGAGGGATATACTTAAGCTTTGTAGGAGCCCTTGGCTTAGAGCTATCAACGACATTAGCCCAAGATCTAGCCTGAGCATGAGCCTGATCTTGATTAAACTGGGCGGGGTTAGGCCTTGAGTGCGTAGGATTGCGCTGAAGATAGTCCCCCCTAGATGAAGGCTGGCCTGGGGAACCATGGGCCGCTTTAATTGAATTTTCCAGCCCAATAGGCTGCTGGTCAATGTCCATAATAACATTTTTGGGCCCTGTCGAGTGAGAGACATCAAAAGCCCTATCATTTCCTTTAAGCCGCGGGCCCACCACATGAGAAGACCCATCACCATAAGGCAATTTAGGCAACTGGGACACGCCATCCACATCAGCAACGCCTAGACCACCAGTCCTCATACTTCCAATCTCATGATGAGAGGGGACAAGATTGCAGGGAGCATTAAATGCGGCATTGGACTTTCGGCTAAAAGAAGAAGCAACCCGACCCGACCCACTTTCATCAAGACCCAAAGAGCTATTAGCATTAAATGCTTTCACTGTACCTTCTCCCTCTTGCTGCTGATTGAGCAAGATTGATCTGAAGGTGGGGCCCCCTTTTTCAAACCGAGGACGAAGGTGACCAGGTAGCCGTTGCACGTCGGCCATTGAAGCTTCCAACTGAAGGTCGCCAGCTTCCTCTTCACCCACCAAACATGACGGAACCAGCTGGTTTTCCTGCTGCTTCGACTTCAAATCCTCACACGCAATCTCCATGGATGAAGCTTCGACTATGGGCTTCAAACCGCTCTCTTGCGCTGCAACAGAAACCTTCATAATCCGCAACTCACCCGCTTTCTCTCCATCCGCCATGAACGAAACAGCCTGGTTCGAGCCACAAACAATCCGTGACTCACCAACCATCTCTTCATCGTCCATGCAAGACGCATCACGCGAGCGGACCGACCGGACCTGATTATTTTTGTCAAGCCCATTAAGATCAGTTACAAACCCCTCTCGACTCGATTGGCTTGCTGGAGTCATAATATCTTCCTCCCACAAGTCATCATCTAACAGATCTTCACACCACTTTTCAACTTGAAGATCCTCCATAACCCGAGATGAAGGAGACCCAGCTTCCTTCGGCTTTATAGCACTAGATGCCTTTAAAATGCGCCTAGACAGTTTCAAAAACGAACGTTTCTTCTTAACCATGCGTGAGGACGAGGCTCCATTTCTACTACATTGAGCAGGGATGACCCGTAAGTCCAACGCATCCATTTTCACCATAAACTTTGCTTCATCCGCATCAGACGCTTGAACAAGTAGTTGTTTACTCTTGGACGAAACTTTAGAATGACCAGAATCCTTCCACGAAGAGTGCTTCCAGCCAGCATGCACACTAGCAGTTAAAGCACCTTTAGACGGTGAACTGGCCAGGAAGTCCGGCCGTTCCCGCATGAGAACAACACACAAAGAAACTCAGAAGAAGAAAACCAAGAGAGAGGACAGAGGATTTTCTCTCACTAGAAAGCTTGGGTGGGGTTTGGGGTTTTTTAGGGTTTAGGGTTTAGGGTTTAGGGTTCAGGGTTCAGGGTTCAGGGTTCAGGGTTCAGGGTTCAGGGTTCAGGGTTCAGGGTTCAGGGTTCAGGGTTCAGGGTTCAGGGTTCAGGGTTCAGGGTTCAGGGTGGACGCCATTGGTAATCCACTAAGATTCTAGCTATCTTAGGCTCACCGGAAAACTCATCTATACCCTGGTATAATTCAATAAAATGAGGGAAAGAAGACGACGCTGACATCTCGATACAAATACGAGCAAAACCTAATCTCTTACGATCCTCAGTCATAGAGTCAGCATGAATAGGCCTTCCAAGCGAACTAGCCAATTCCGATAAACCCAAAGTAGACCAACATTCTAAAGGAACATCATAAAATTTAACCCAAACTGGAAGAGATTTATGAGATGCTTTAGATAAAATCATACCTGGCTCCCAGCATTGGAGGAACAGAGGCCGCTGGGCAAAGTGCCAAGGACCAGCTTCAAAGACCTGCATCATTTGGTCATAGGAAAAGAATCTGAAAAAGAAAAAACCTGAGTTATTCGATTGGACTTCGGATAAGCCATAATTCTTCCATAGTCGCATTGCTAGATTCTGGACCGCTTGGAAAGGAAGGCCTTTCTCCATGAAATACCCCACCAAAGTATTCTCCCATTGCGCTGCTCCTTTCTCACGGGCTTCGGTAGAGAGGTGCACCCTCGGGATGCCACCAAAAATCTTTGTTAACTGAGGGATATACTTAAGCTTTGTAGGAGCCCTTGGCTTAGAGCTATCAACGACATTAGCCCAAGATCTAGCCTGAGCATGAGCCTGATCTTGATTAAACTGGGCGGGGTTAGGCCTTGAGTGCGTAGGATTGCGCTGAAGATAGTCCCCCCTAGATGAAGGCTGGCCTGGGGAACCATGGGCCGCTTTAATTGAATTTTCCAGCCCAATAGGCTGCTGGTCAATGTCCATAATAACATTTTTGGGCCCTGTCGAGTGAGAGACATCAAAAGCCCTATCATTTCCTTTAAGCCGCGGGCCCACCACATGAGAAGACCCATCACCATAAGGCAATTTAGGCAACTGGGACACGCCATCCACATCAGCAACGCCTAGACCACCAGTCCTCATACTTCCAATCTCATGATGAGAGGGGACAAGATTGCAGGGAGCATTAAATGCGGCATTGGACTTTCGGCTAAAAGAAGAAGCAACCCGACCCGACCCACTTTCATCAAGACCCAAAGAGCTATTAGCATTAAATGCTTTCACTGTACCTTCTCCCTCTTGCTGCTGATTGAGCAAGATTGATCTGAAGGTGGGGCCCCCTTTTTCAAACCGAGGACGAAGGTGACCAGGTAGCCGTTGCACGTCGGCCATTGAAGCTTCCAACTGAAGGTCGCCAGCTTCCTCTTCACCCACCAAACATGACGGAACCAGCTGGTTTTCCTGCTGCTTCGACTTCAAATCCTCACACGCAATCTCCATGGATGAAGCTTCGACTATGGGCTTCAAACCGCTCTCTTGCGCTGCAACAGAAACCTTCATAATCCGCAACTCACCCGCTTTCTCTCCATCCGCCATGAACGAAACAGCCTGGTTCGAGCCACAAACAATCCGTGACTCACCAACCATCTCTTCATCGTCCATGCAAGACGCATCACGCGAGCGGACCGACCGGACCTGATTATTTTTGTCAAGCCCATTAAGATCAGTTACAAACCCCTCTCGACTCGATTGGCTTGCTGGAGTCATAATATCTTCCTCCCACAAGTCATCATCTAACAGATCTTCACACCACTTTTCAACTTGAAGATCCTCCATAACCCGAGATGAAGGAGACCCAGCTTCCTTCGGCTTTATAGCACTAGATGCCTTTAAAATGCGCCTAGACAGTTTCAAAAACGAACGTTTCTTCTTAACCATGCGTGAGGACGAGGCTCCATTTCTACTACATTGAGCAGGGATGACCCGTAAGTCCAACGCATCCATTTTCACCATAAACTTTGCTTCATCCGCATCAGACGCTTGAACAAGTAGTTGTTTACTCTTGGACGAAACTTTAGAATGACCAGAATCCTTCCACGAAGAGTGCTTCCAGCCAGCATGCACACTAGCAGTTAAAGCACCTTTAGACGGTGAACTGGCCAGGAAGTCCGGCCGTTCCCGCATGAGAACAACACACAAAGAAACTCAGAAGAAGAAAACCAAGAGAGAGGACAGAGGATTTTCTCTCACTAGAAAGCTTGGGTGGGGTTTGGGGTTTTTTAGGGTTTAGGGTTTAGGGTTTAGGGTTCAGGGTTCAGGGTTCAGGGTTCAGGGTTCAGGGTTCAGGGTTCAGGGTTCAGGGTTCAGGGTTCAGGGTTCAGGGTTCAGGGTGGACGCCATTGGTAATCCACTAAGATTCTAGCTATCTTAGGCTCACCGGAAAACTCATCTATACCCTGGTATAATTCAATAAAATGAGGGAAAGAAGACGACGCTGACATCTCGATACAAATACGAGCAAAACCTAATCTCTTACGATCCTCAGTCATAGAGTCAGCATGAATAGGCCTTCCAAGCGAACTAGCCAATTCCGATAAACCCAAAGTAGACCAACATTCTAAAGGAACATCATAAAATTTAACCCAAACTGGAAGAGATTTATGAGATGCTTTAGATAAAATCATACCTGGCTCCCAGCATTGGAGGAACAGAGGCCGCTGGGCAAAGTGCCAAGGACCAGCTTCAAAGACCTGCATCATTTGGTCATAGGAAAAGAATCTGAAAAAGAAAAAACCTGAGTTATTCGATTGGACTTCGGATAAGCCATAATTCTTCCATAGTCGCATTGCTAGATTCTGGACCGCTTGGAAAGGAAGGCCTTTCTCCATGAAATACCCCACCAAAGTATTCTCCCATTGCGCTGCTCCTTTCTCACGGGCTTCGGTAGAGAGGTGCACCCTCGGGATGCCACCAAAAATCTTTGTTAACTGAGGGATATACTTAAGCTTTGTAGGAGCCCTTGGCTTAGAGCTATCAACGACATTAGCCCAAGATCTAGCCTGAGCATGAGCCTGATCTTGATTAAACTGGGCGGGGTTAGGCCTTGAGTGCGTAGGATTGCGCTGAAGATAGTCCCCCCTAGATGAAGGCTGGCCTGGGGAACCATGGGCCGCTTTAATTGAATTTTCCAGCCCAATAGGCTGCTGGTCAATGTCCATAATAACATTTTTGGGCCCTGTCGAGTGAGAGACATCAAAAGCCCTATCATTTCCTTTAAGCCGCGGGCCCACCACATGAGAAGACCCATCACCATAAGGCAATTTAGGCAACTGGGACACGCCATCCACATCAGCAACGCCTAGACCACCAGTCCTCATACTTCCAATCTCATGATGAGAGGGGACAAGATTGCAGGGAGCATTAAATGCGGCATTGGACTTTCGGCTAAAAGAAGAAGCAACCCGACCCGACCCACTTTCATCAAGACCCAAAGAGCTATTAGCATTAAATGCTTTCACTGTACCTTCTCCCTCTTGCTGCTGATTGAGCAAGATTGATCTGAAGGTGGGGCCCCCTTTTTCAAACCGAGGACGAAGGTGACCAGGTAGCCGTTGCACGTCGGCCATTGAAGCTTCCAACTGAAGGTCGCCAGCTTCCTCTTCACCCACCAAACATGACGGAACCAGCTGGTTTTCCTGCTGCTTCGACTTCAAATCCTCACACGCAATCTCCATGGATGAAGCTTCGACTATGGGCTTCAAACCGCTCTCTTGCGCTGCAACAGAAACCTTCATAATCCGCAACTCACCCGCTTTCTCTCCATCCGCCATGAACGAAACAGCCTGGTTCGAGCCACAAACAATCCGTGACTCACCAACCATCTCTTCATCGTCCATGCAAGACGCATCACGCGAGCGGACCGACCGGACCTGATTATTTTTGTCAAGCCCATTAAGATCAGTTACAAACCCCTCTCGACTCGATTGGCTTGCTGGAGTCATAATATCTTCCTCCCACAAGTCATCATCTAACAGATCTTCACACCACTTTTCAACTTGAAGATCCTCCATAACCCGAGATGAAGGAGACCCAGCTTCCTTCGGCTTTATAGCACTAGATGCCTTTAAAATGCGCCTAGACAGTTTCAAAAACGAACGTTTCTTCTTAACCATGCGTGAGGACGAGGCTCCATTTCTACTACATTGAGCAGGGATGACCCGTAAGTCCAACGCATCCATTTTCACCATAAACTTTGCTTCATCCGCATCAGACGCTTGAACAAGTAGTTGTTTACTCTTGGACGAAACTTTAGAATGACCAGAATCCTTCCACGAAGAGTGCTTCCAGCCAGCATGCACACTAGCAGTTAAAGCACCTTTAGACGGTGAACTGGCCAGGAAGTCCGGCCGTTCCCGCATGAGAACAACACACAAAGAAACTCAGAAGAAGAAAACCAAGAGAGAGGACAGAGGATTTTCTCTCACTAGAAAGCTTGGGTGGGGTTTGGGGTTTTTTAGGGTTTAGGGTTTAGGGTTTAGGGTTCAGGGTTCAGGGTTCAGGGTTCAGGGTTCAGGGTTCAGGGTTCAGGGTTCAGGGTTCAGGGTTCAGGGTTCAGGGTTCAGGGTTCAGGGTTCAGGGTTCAGGGTGGACGCCATTGGTAATCCACTAAGATTCTAGCTATCTTAGGCTCACCGGAAAACTCATCTATACCCTGGTATAATTCAATAAAATGAGGGAAAGAAGACGACGCTGACATCTCGATACAAATACGAGCAAAACCTAATCTCTTACGATCCTCAGTCATAGAGTCAGCATGAATAGGCCTTCCAAGCGAACTAGCCAATTCCGATAAACCCAAAGTAGACCAACATTCTAAAGGAACATCATAAAATTTAACCCAAACTGGAAGAGATTTATGAGATGCTTTAGATAAAATCATACCTGGCTCCCAGCATTGGAGGAACAGAGGCCGCTGGGCAAAGTGCCAAGGACCAGCTTCAAAGACCTGCATCATTTGGTCATAGGAAAAGAATCTGAAAAAGAAAAAACCTGAGTTATTCGATTGGACTTCGGATAAGCCATAATTCTTCCATAGTCGCATTGCTAGATTCTGGACCGCTTGGAAAGGAAGGCCTTTCTCCATGAAATACCCCACCAAAGTATTCTCCCATTGCGCTGCTCCTTTCTCACGGGCTTCGGTAGAGAGGTGCACCCTCGGGATGCCACCAAAAATCTTTGTTAACTGAGGGATATACTTAAGCTTTGTAGGAGCCCTTGGCTTAGAGCTATCAACGACATTAGCCCAAGATCTAGCCTGAGCATGAGCCTGATCTTGATTAAACTGGGCGGGGTTAGGCCTTGAGTGCGTAGGATTGCGCTGAAGATAGTCCCCCCTAGATGAAGGCTGGCCTGGGGAACCATGGGCCGCTTTAATTGAATTTTCCAGCCCAATAGGCTGCTGGTCAATGTCCATAATAACATTTTTGGGCCCTGTCGAGTGAGAGACATCAAAAGCCCTATCATTTCCTTTAAGCCGCGGGCCCACCACATGAGAAGACCCATCACCATAAGGCAATTTAGGCAACTGGGACACGCCATCCACATCAGCAACGCCTAGACCACCAGTCCTCATACTTCCAATCTCATGATGAGAGGGGACAAGATTGCAGGGAGCATTAAATGTGGCATTGGACTTTCGGCTAAAAGAAGAAGCAACCCGACCCGACCCACTTTCATCAAGACCCAAAGAGCTATTAGCATTAAATGCTTTCACTGTACCTTCTCCCTCTTGCTGCTGATTGAGCAAGATTGATCTGAAGGTGGGGCCCCCTTTTTCAAACCGAGGACGAAGGTGACCAGGTAGCCGTTGCACGTCGGCCATTGAAGCTTCCAACTGAAGGTCGCCAGCTTCCTCTTCACCCACCAAACATGACGGAACCAGCTGGTTTTCCTGCTGCTTCGACTTCAAATCCTCACACGCAATCTCCATGGATGAAGCTTCGACTATGGGCTTCAAACCGCTCTCTTGCGCTGCAACAGAAACCTTCATAATCCGCAACTCACCCGCTTTCTCTCCATCCGCCATGAACGAAACAGCCTGGTTCGAGCCACAAACAATCCGTGACTCACCAACCATCTCTTCATCGTCCATGCAAGACGCATCACGCGAGCGGACCGACCGGACCTGATTATTTTTGTCAAGCCCATTAAGATCAGTTACAAACCCCTCTCGACTCGATTGGCTTGCTGGAGTCATAATATCTTCCTCCCACAAGTCATCATCTAACAGATCTTCACACCACTTTTCAACTTGAAGATCCTCCATAACCCGAGATGAAGGAGACCCAGCTTCCTTCGGCTTTATAGCACTAGATGCCTTTAAAATGCGCCTAGACAGTTTCAAAAACGAACGTTTCTTCTTAACCATGCGTGAGGACGAGGCTCCATTTCTACTACATTGAGCAGGGATGACCCGTAAGTCCAACGCATCCATTTTCACCATAAACTTTGCTTCATCCGCATCAGACGCTTGAACAAGTAGTTGTTTACTCTTGGACGAAACTTTAGAATGACCAGAATCCTTCCACGAAGAGTGCTTCCAGCCAGCATGCACACTAGCAGTTAAAGCACCTTTAGACGGTGAACTGGCCAGGAAGTCCGGCCGTTCCCGCATGAGAACAACACACAAAGAAACTCAGAAGAAGAAAACCAAGAGAGAGGACAGAGGATTTTCTCTCACTAGAAAGCTTGGGTGGGGTTTGGGGTTTTTTAGGGTTTAGGGTTTAGGGTTTAGGGTTCAGGGTTCAGGGTTCAGGGTTCAGGGTTCAGGGTTCAGGGTTCAGGGTTCAGGGTTCAGGGTTCAGGGTTCAGGGTTCAGGGTTCAGGGTTCAGGGTGGACGCCATTGGTAATCCACTAAGATTCTAGCTATCTTAGGCTCACCGGAAAACTCATCTATACCCTGGTATAATTCAATAAAATGAGGGAAAGAAGACGACGCTGACATCTCGATACAAATACGAGCAAAACCTAATCTCTTACGATCCTCAGTCATAGAGTCAGCATGAATAGGCCTTCCAAGCGAACTAGCCAATTCCGATAAACCCAAAGTAGACCAACATTCTAAAGGAACATCATAAAATTTAACCCAAACTGGAAGAGATTTATGAGATGCTTTAGATAAAATCATACCTGGCTCCCAGCATTGGAGGAACAGAGGCCGCTGGGCAAAGTGCCAAGGACCAGCTTCAAAGACCTGCATCATTTGGTCATAGGAAAAGAATCTGAAAAAGAAAAAACCTGAGTTATTCGATTGGACTTCGGATAAGCCATAATTCTTCCATAGTCGCATTGCTAGATTCTGGACCGCTTGGAAAGGAAGGCCTTTCTCCATGAAATACCCCACCAAAGTATTCTCCCATTGCGCTGCTCCTTTCTCACGGGCTTCGGTAGAGAGGTGCACCCTCGGGATGCCACCAAAAATCTTTGTTAACTGAGGGATATACTTAAGCTTTGTAGGAGCCCTTGGCTTAGAGCTATCAACGACATTAGCCCAAGATCTAGCCTGAGCATGAGCCTGATCTTGATTAAACTGGGCGGGGTTAGGCCTTGAGTGCGTAGGATTGCGCTGAAGATAGTCCCCCCTAGATGAAGGCTGGCCTGGGGAACCATGGGCCGCTTTAATTGAATTTTCCAGCCCAATAGGCTGCTGGTCAATGTCCATAATAACATTTTTGGGCCCTGTCGAGTGAGAGACATCAAAAGCCCTATCATTTCCTTTAAGCCGCGGGCCCACCACATGAGAAGACCCATCACCATAAGGCAATTTAGGCAACTGGGACACGCCATCCACATCAGCAACGCCTAGACCACCAGTCCTCATACTTCCAATCTCATGATGAGAGGGGACAAGATTGCAGGGAGCATTAAATGCGGCATTGGACTTTCGGCTAAAAGAAGAAGCAACCCGACCCGACCCACTTTCATCAAGACCCAAAGAGCTATTAGCATTAAATGCTTTCACTGTACCTTCTCCCTCTTGCTGCTGATTGAGCAAGATTGATCTGAAGGTGGGGCCCCCTTTTTCAAACCGAGGACGAAGGTGACCAGGTAGCCGTTGCACGTCGGCCATTGAAGCTTCCAACTGAAGGTCGCCAGCTTCCTCTTCACCCACCAAACATGACGGAACCAGCTGGTTTTCCTGCTGCTTCGACTTCAAATCCTCACACGCAATCTCCATGGATGAAGCTTCGACTATGGGCTTCAAACCGCTCTCTTGCGCTGCAACAGAAACCTTCATAATCCGCAACTCACCCGCTTTCTCTCCATCCGCCATGAACGAAACAGCCTGGTTCGAGCCACAAACAATCCGTGACTCACCAACCATCTCTTCATCGTCCATGCAAGACGCATCACGCGAGCGGACCGACCGGACCTGATTATTTTTGTCAAGCCCATTAAGATCAGTTACAAACCCCTCTCGACTCGATTGGCTTGCTGGAGTCATAATATCTTCCTCCCACAAGTCATCATCTAACAGATCTTCACACCACTTTTCAACTTGAAGATCCTCCATAACCCGAGATGAAGGAGACCCAGCTTCCTTCGGCTTTATAGCACTAGATGCCTTTAAAATGCGCCTAGACAGTTTCAAAAACGAACGTTTCTTCTTAACCATGCGTGAGGACGAGGCTCCATTTCTACTACATTGAGCAGGGATGACCCGTAAGTCCAACGCATCCATTTTCACCATAAACTTTGCTTCATCCGCATCAGACGCTTGAACAAGTAGTTGTTTACTCTTGGACGAAACTTTAGAATGACCAGAATCCTTCCACGAAGAGTGCTTCCAGCCAGCATGCACACTAGCAGTTAAAGCACCTTTAGACGGTGAACTGGCCAGGAAGTCCGGCCGTTCCCGCATGAGAACAACACACAAAGAAACTCAGAAGAAGAAAACCAAGAGAGAGGACAGAGGATTTTCTCTCACTAGAAAGCTTGGGTGGGGTTTGGGGTTTTTTAGGGTTTAGGGTTTAGGGTTTAGGGTTCAGGGTTCAGGGTTCAGGGTTCAGGGTTCAGGGTTCAGGGTTCAGGGTTCAGGGTTCAGGGTTCAGGGTTCAGGGTTCAGGGTTCAGGGTTCAGGGTTCAGGGTTCAGGGTGGACGCCATTGGTAATCCACTAAGATTCTAGCTATCTTAGGCTCACCGGAAAACTCATCTATACCCTGGTATAATTCAATAAAATGAGGGAAAGAAGACGACGCTGACATCTCGATACAAATACGAGCAAAACCTAATCTCTTACGATCCTCAGTCATAGAGTCAGCATGAATAGGCCTTCCAAGCGAACTAGCCAATTCCGATAAACCCAAAGTAGACCAACATTCTAAAGGAACATCATAAAATTTAACCCAAACTGGAAGAGATTTATGAGATGCTTTAGATAAAATCATACCTGGCTCCCAGCATTGGAGGAACAGAGGCCGCTGGGCAAAGTGCCAAGGACCAGCTTCAAAGACCTGCATCATTTGGTCATAGGAAAAGAATCTGAAAAAGAAAAAACCTGAGTTATTCGATTGGACTTCGGATAAGCCATAATTCTTCCATAGTCGCATTGCTAGATTCTGGACCGCTTGGAAAGGAAGGCCTTTCTCCATGAAATACCCCACCAAAGTATTCTCCCATTGCGCTGCTTCTTTCTCACGGGCTTCGGTAGAGAGGTGCACCCTCGGGATGCCACCAAAAATCTTTGTTAACTGAGGGATATACTTAAGCTTTGTAGGAGCCCTTGGCTTAGAGCTATCAACGACATTAGCCCAAGATCTAGCCTGAGCATGAGCCTGATCTTGATTAAACTGGGCGGGGTTAGGCCTTGAGTGCGTAGGATTGCGCTGAAGATAGTCCCCCCTAGATGAAGGCTGGCCTGGGGAACCATGGGCCGCTTTAATTGAATTTTCCAGCCCAATAGGCTGCTGGTCAATGTCCATAATAACATTTTTGGGCCCTGTCGAGTGAGAGACATCAAAAGCCCTATCATTTCCTTTAAGCCGCGGGCCCACCACATGAGAAGACCCATCACCATAAGGCAATTTAGGCAACTGGGACACGCCATCCACATCAGCAACGCCTAGACCACCAGTCCTCATACTTCCAATCTCATGATGAGAGGGGACAAGATTGCAGGGAGCATTAAATGTGGCATTGGACTTTCGGCTAAAAGAAGAAGCAACCCGACCCGACCCACTTTCATCAAGACCCAAAGAGCTATTAGCATTAAATGCTTTCACTGTACCTTCTCCCTCTTGCTGCTGATTGAGCAAGATTGATCTGAAGGTGGGGCCCCCTTTTTCAAACCGAGGACGAAGGTGACCAGGTAGCCGTTGCACGTCGGCCATTGAAGCTTCCAACTGAAGGTCGCCAGCTTCCTCTTCACCCACCAAACATGACGGAACCAGCTGGTTTTCCTGCTGCTTCGACTTCAAATCCTCACACGCAATCTCCATGGATGAAGCTTCGACTATGGGCTTCAAACCGCTCTCTTGCGCTGCAACAGAAACCTTCATAATCCGCAACTCACCCGCTTTCTCTCCATCCGCCATGAACGAAACAGCCTGGTTCGAGCCACAAACAATCCGTGACTCACCAACCATCTCTTCATCGTCCATGCAAGACGCATCACGCGAGCGGACCGACCGGACCTGATTATTTTTGTCAAGCCCATTAAGATCAGTTACAAACCCCTCTCGACTCGATTGGCTTGCTGGATTCATAATATCTTCCTCCCACAAGTCATCATCTAACAGATCTTCACACCACTTTTCAACTTGAAGATCCTCCATAACCCGAGATGAAGGAGACCCAGCTTCCTTCGGCTTTATAGCACTAGATGCCTTTAAAATGCGCCTAGACAGTTTCAAAAACGAACGTTTCTTCTTAACCATGCGTGAGGACGAGGCTCCATTTCTACTACATTGAGCAGGGATGACCCGTAAGTCCAACGCATCCATTTTCACCATAAACTTTGCTTCATCCGCATCAGACGCTTGAACAAGTAGTTGTTTACTCTTGGACGAAACTTTAGAATGACCAGAATCCTTCCACGAAGAGTGCTTCCAGCCAGCATGCACACTAGCAGTTAAAGCACCTTTAGACGGTGAACTGGCCAGGAAGTCCGGCCGTTCCCGCATGAGAACAACACACAAAGAAACTCAGAAGAAGAAAACCAAGAGAGAGGACAGAGGATTTTCTCTCACTAGAAAGCTTGGGTGGGGTTTGGGGTTTTTTAGGGTTTAGGGTTTAGGGTTTAGGGTTCAGGGTTCAGGGTTCAGGGTTCAGGGTTCAGGGTTCAGGGTTCAGGGTTCAGGGTTCAGGGTTCAGGGTTCAGGGTTCAGGGTTCAGGGTGGACGCCATTGGTAATCCACTAAGATTCTAGCTATCTTAGGCTCACCGGAAAACTCATCTATACCCTGGTATAATTCAATAAAATGAGGGAAAGAAGACGACGCTGACATCTCGATACAAATACGAGCAAAACCTAATCTCTTACGATCCTCAGTCATAGAGTCAGCATGAATAGGCCTTCCAAGCGAACTAGCCAATTCCGATAAACCCAAAGTAGACCAACATTCTAAAGGAACATCATAAAATTTAACCCAAACTGGAAGAGATTTATGAGATGCTTTAGATAAAATCATACCTGGCTCCCAGCATTGGAGGAACAGAGGCCGCTGGGCAAAGTGCCAAGGACCAGCTTCAAAGACCTGCATCATTTGGTCATAGGAAAAGAATCTGAAAAAGAAAAAACCTGAGTTATTCGATTGGACTTCGGATAAGCCATAATTCTTCCATAGTCGCATTGCTAGATTCTGGACCGCTTGGAAAGGAAGGCCTTTCTCCATGAAATACCCCACCAAAGTATTCTCCCATTGCGCTGCTCCTTTCTCACGGGCTTCGGTAGAGAGGTGCACCCTCGGGATGCCACCAAAAATCTTTGTTAACTGAGGGATATACTTAAGCTTTGTAGGAGCCCTTGGCTTAGAGCTATCAACGACATTAGCCCAAGATCTAGCCTGAGCATGAGCCTGATCTTGATTAAACTGGGCGGGGTTAGGCCTTGAGTGCGTAGGATTGCGCTGAAGATAGTCCCCCCTAGATGAAGGCTGGCCTGGGGAACCATGGGCCGCTTTAATTGAATTTTCCAGCCCAATAGGCTGCTGGTCAATGTCCATAATAACATTTTTGGGCCCTGTCGAGTGAGAGACATCAAAAGCCCTATCATTTCCTTTAAGCCGCGGGCCCACCACATGAGAAGACCCATCACCATAAGGCAATTTAGGCAACTGGGACACGCCATCCACATCAGCAACGCCTAGACCACCAGTCCTCATACTTCCAATCTCATGATGAGAGGGGACAAGATTGCAGGGAGCATTAAATGCGGCATTGGACTTTCGGCTAAAAGAAGAAGCAACCCGACCCGACCCACTTTCATCAAGACCCAAAGAGCTATTAGCATTAAATGCTTTCACTGTACCTTCTCCCTCTTGCTGCTGATTGAGCAAGATTGATCTGAAGGTGGGGCCCCCTTTTTCAAACCGAGGACGAAGGTGACCAGGTAGCCGTTGCACGTCGGCCATTGAAGCTTCCAACTGAAGGTCGCCAGCTTCCTCTTCACCCACCAAACATGACGGAACCAGCTGGTTTTCCTGCTGCTTCGACTTCAAATCCTCACACGCAATCTCCATGGATGAAGCTTCGACTATGGGCTTCAAACCGCTCTCTTGCGCTGCAACAGAAACCTTCATAATCCGCAACTCACCCGCTTTCTCTCCATCCGCCATGAACGAAACAGCCTGGTTCGAGCCACAAACAATCCGTGACTCACCAACCATCTCTTCATCGTCCATGCAAGACGCATCACGCGAGCGGACCGACCGGACCTGATTATTTTTGTCAAGCCCATTAAGATCAGTTACAAACCCCTCTCGACTCGATTGGCTTGCTGGAGTCATAATATCTTCCTCCCACAAGTCATCATCTAACAGATCTTCACACCACTTTTCAACTTGAAGATCCTCCATAACCCGAGATGAAGGAGACCCAGCTTCCTTCGGCTTTATAGCACTAGATGCCTTTAAAATGCGCCTAGACAGTTTCAAAAACGAACGTTTCTTCTTAACCATGCGTGAGGACGAGGCTCCATTTCTACTACATTGAGCAGGGATGACCCGTAAGTCCAACGCATCCATTTTCACCATAAACTTTGCTTCATCCGCATCAGACGCTTGAACAAGTAGTTGTTTACTCTTGGACGAAACTTTAGAATGACCAGAATCCTTCCACGAAGAGTGCTTCCAGCCAGCATGCACACTAGCAGTTAAAGCACCTTTAGACGGTGAACTGGCCAGGAAGTCCGGCCGTTCCCGCATGAGAACAACACACAAAGAAACTCAGAAGAAGAAAACCAAGAGAGAGGACAGAGGATTTTCTCTCACTAGAAAGCTTGGGTGGGGTTTGGGGTTTTTTAGGGTTTAGGGTTTAGGGTTTAGGGTTCAGGGTTCAGGGTTCAGGGTTCAGGGTTCAGGGTTCAGGGTTCAGGGTTCAGGGTTCAGGGTTCAGGGTTCAGGGTTCAGGGTTCAGGGTTCAGGGTTCAGGGTTCAGGGTTCAGGGTTCAGGGTTCAGGGTTCAGGGTTCAGGGTTCAGGGTTCAGGGTTCAGGGTTCAGGGTTCAGGGTTCAGGGTTCAGGGTTCAGGGTTCAGGGTTCAGGGTTCAGGGTTCAGGGTTCAGGGTTCAGGGTTCAGGGTTCAGGGTTCAGGGTTCAGGGTTCAGGGTTCAGGGTTCAGGGTTCAGGGTTCAGGGTTCAGGGTTCAGGGTTCAGGGTTCAGGGTTCAGGGTTCAGGGTTCAGGGTTCAGGGTTCAGGGTTTAGGGTTTAGGGTTTAGGGTTTAGGGTTTAGGGTTTAGGGTTTAGGGTTTAGGGTTTAGGGTTTAGGGTTTAGGGTTTAGGGTTTAGGGTTTAGGGTTTAGGACATTGTTGGGCACAAGACTAATGATAGTCGCATTGATCTCCCCCAATAACTTGCCTGATTGAAAGAAACTAGACACAGCCGCGACAAAATCCGCCCCAACAATGTCCCAGGCATGCCGAAAAAACTTGACTGTGAAACCATCAGGACCAGGGGCTTTATCATCCCCCATAGAGAAAAGGGTAGACCTAATCTCCTCACTCGACACATCTTTTAGAAGATCAGGCCAGACCTCATGAGAGATAGCCCTATCCACATACATATTCAAAGACTCATTGCTGACCTCGGTCTCTCTAGATCGAGATCCAAGAAGATTACGAAAGTGAGACAGAAGAACCTGAGGGACCTCCGACTCCGAAGTCGTATGGGAGCCATCAGGACGGATCAAGCTATGGATGTGAAGAAGGTTGCGGTTAGAAAGCATTTGCTGGAAAAAGAACCTAGAACACCTGTCCCCCTCCCCACTCCATCGAATACGGGCACGGAGACGAAAGAAATCACTTTCCTGAGAAAGCGCAGCTAGATAAGAGCGGGCAAGAGCACCCTCACGAGCACGGAGGGAAGCATCAGAAGGGGAGGAAATAAGAAGCCCCTGGATCTCGTGAAGCTTGACCCTAAGGTCCAACACCCGCGAAGTCACATGACCTTGCTGGGAATTAAGAAGCTTCATCCCATGCTTGATAGCCTTGAGTTTAGAGACGAGGCGAAACATAGGCCAGCCATCCACCTCCAACGCCCAGCCAGATTGAACAGTCTGAGCGAAAGAGGGGTGGTCAACCAGGTGATTATTAAAACGGAAGGGACCACCTCTCCTACCTTGATCGTTCTGCAAGGAGACTGTCATAGGGTAATGATCAGAGATACCAGGCAGAAGAAAAGAAGCTGAGCTATAATCAAAATGCGCCAGCCACCCATCATTAACAAGGACACGATCAAGCTTGCGAAAGATACTCTCAGAGCCAGCACGTCTATTACTCCAAGTTAGAACTGGGCCACTAAACGAGAGATCTTGAAGGGACGCACGATTAAGGAAGTCGGCAAACCGATTCATACCTAAGGAACGAGCCAGGTTTCCCCCTCGAGACTCCGACTGATGCTTGCAGACATTAAAATCCCCCATGAGGACCCACGGGGAAAGATTAATACTAGGCAGAAAGGAGAGAATACGATGCCATAACTGAGCCTGGTCAGACTCATCGTAACTAGCATAGATACATGACACAAAGAATTTTTTATGGTCCGCGAGCCTAGTACACAAAAGATGGAGAAACTGGTCCGATCCCTCGAGAACCGTCACAGCAACAATACCTGGATCAAACCCAAACCAAATACGACCCTGGGGATTAAAGTCATAATTCATAGACCATGACCAGCGAGGCATAATATGACGGGCAATCTCCTGGGAGCGGCTAAGCTGGACACGAGTCTCAAGAAGAGCACAAAACGCAAGACGATGCTGACTAATGAAGGAACGAGCCTCCCATTGCTTTGCGGGGTGATTCAAACCCCTGATATTCCAAGCTCCAAGGATCATTGGACAGATGGGGGAGGGGAAGACTCACTAGCCTGCTTGGCTTTACGCACCCTATTACGCCTACTTTTAGGGGGAACAAACTCCAGAGACTCACTAGGCGGAGGGATGCCCTGGGGGGGGAGAGGGACAAGGGTATCCCCTGATGAACTAGGGATCTCCAGGGGAGGATCGGAAGCACAAGGCGTAGGGGAAGATGATATGGGGGGGTGGCCATTGATCTCACTATCCGAGGAAAGGGGAGAAGAGGGACATGGCACATCTAACTGAATCGGGTCATTAGAAGGAATCACTGGGTCCTCTTCCATAAAGGAACAAAACCGATTTGCTACAGAAGCAGGAGGGGGGATAAGGGAGGACACTTGAGACTGCGAAAAGGCCAAGCTTTTCTCATTGGGAACCTTGGAGGGAGATGGGGAGGCACTCGAAGCTATGATAGGGGAAAGCGAGGGGGGAGGATTACTAGGAAACACCTCCTTTGACTTTTGACCTTCCAACGGGGGAGGGGCATGACCAACCGAAACTGGGGGGAAGGGGCCGGGGCCTTACGCGGACACGAGCTATCCTTATGACCAAAAACTTGACACTGCTTACATACTGAAGGACGCCATTGGTAATCCACTAAGATTCTAGCTATCTTAGGCTCACCGGAAAACTCATCTATACCCTGGTATAATTCAATAAAATGAGGGAAAGAAGACGACGCTGACATCTCGATACAAATACGAGCAAAACCTAATCTCTTACGATCCTCAGTCATAGAGTCAGCATGAATAGGCCTTCCAAGCGAACTAGCCAATTCCGATAAACCCAAAGTAGACCAACATTCTAAAGGAACATCATAAAATTTAACCCAAACTGGAAGAGATTTATGAGATGCTTTAGATAAAATCATACCTGGCTCCCAGCATTGGAGGAACAGAGGCCGCTGGGCAAAGTGCCAAGGACCAGCTTCAAAGACCTGCATCATTTGGTCATAGGAAAAGAATCTGAAAAAGAAAAAACCTGAGTTATTCGATTGGACTTCGGATAAGCCATAATTCTTCCATAGTCGCATTGCTAGATTCTGGACCGCTTGGAAAGGAAGGCCTTTCTCCATGAAATACCCCACCAAAGTATTCTCCCATTGCGCTGCTCCTTTCTCACGGGCTTCGGTAGAGAGGTGCACCCTCGGGATGCCACCAAAAATCTTTGTTAACTGAGGGATATACTTAAGCTTTGTAGGAGCCCTTGGCTTAGAGCTATCAACGACATTAGCCCAAGATCTAGCCTGAGCATGAGCCTGATCTTGATTAAACTGGGCGGGGTTAGGCCTTGAGTGCGTAGGATTGCGCTGAAGATAGTCCCCCCTAGATGAAGGCTGGCCTGGGGAACCATGGGCCGCTTTAATTGAATTTTCCAGCCCAATAGGCTGCTGGTCAATGTCCATAATAACATTTTTGGGCCCTGTCGAGTGAGAGACATCAAAAGCCCTATCATTTCCTTTAAGCCGCGGGCCCACCACATGAGAAGACCCATCACCATAAGGCAATTTAGGCAACTGGGACACGCCATCCACATCAGCAACGCCTAGACCACCAGTCCTCATACTTCCAATCTCATGATGAGAGGGGACAAGATTGCAGGGAGCATTAAATGCGGCATTGGACTTTCGGCTAAAAGAAGAAGCAACCCGACCCGACCCACTTTCATCAAGACCCAAAGAGCTATTAGCATTAAATGCTTTCACTGTACCTTCTCCCTCTTGCTGCTGATTGAGCAAGATTGATCTGAAGGTGGGGCCCCCTTTTTCAAACCGAGGACGAAGGTGACCAGGTAGCCGTTGCACGTCGGCCATTGAAGCTTCCAACTGAAGGTCGCCAGCTTCCTCTTCACCCACCAAACATGACGGAACCAGCTGGTTTTCCTGCTGCTTCGACTTCAAATCCTCACACGCAATCTCCATGGATGAAGCTTCGACTATGGGCTTCAAACCGCTCTCTTGCGCTGCAACAGAAACCTTCATAATCCGCAACTCACCCGCTTTCTCTCCATCCGCCATGAACGAAACAGCCTGGTTCGAGCCACAAACAATCCGTGACTCACCAACCATCTCTTCATCGTCCATGCAAGACGCATCACGCGAGCGGACCGACCGGACCTGATTATTTTTGTCAAGCCCATTAAGATCAGTTACAAACCCCTCTCGACTCGATTGGCTTGCTGGAGTCATAATATCTTCCTCCCACAAGTCATCATCTAACAGATCTTCACACCACTTTTCAACTTGAAGATCCTCCATAACCCGAGATGAAGGAGACCCAGCTTCCTTCGGCTTTATAGCACTAGATGCCTTTAAAATGCGCCTAGACAGTTTCAAAAACGAACGTTTCTTCTTAACCATGCGTGAGGACGAGGCTCCATTTCTACTACATTGAGCAGGGATGACCCGTAAGTCCAACGCATCCATTTTCACCATAAACTTTGCTTCATCCGCATCAGACGCTTGAACAAGTAGTTGTTTACTCTTGGACGAAACTTTAGAATGACCAGAATCCTTCCACGAAGAGTGCTTCCAGCCAGCATGCACACTAGCAGTTAAAGCACCTTTAGACGGTGAACTGGCCAGGAAGTCCGGCCGTTCCCGCATGAGAACAACACACAAAGAAACTCAGAAGAAGAAAACCAAGAGAGAGGACAGAGGATTTTCTCTCACTAGAAAGCTTGGGTGGGGTTTGGGGTTTTTTAGGGTTTAGGGTTTAGGGTTTAGGGTTCAGGGTTCAGGGTTCAGGGTTCAGGGTTCAGGGTTCAGGGTTCAGGGTTCAGCGTTCAGGGTTCAGGGTTCAGGGTTCAGGGTTCAGGGTTCAGGGTTCAGGGTTCAGGGTTCAGCGTTCAGGGTTCAGGGTTCAGGGTTCAGGGTTCAGGGTTCAGGGTTCAGGGTTCAGGGTTCAGGGTTCAGGGTTCAGGGTTCAGGGTTCAGGGTTCAGGGTTCAGGGTTCAGGGTTCAGGGTTCAGGGTTCAGGGTTCAGGGTTCAGGGTTCAGGGTTCAGGGTTCAGGGTTCAGGGTTCAGGGTTCAGGGTTCAGGGTTCAGGGTTCAGGGTTTAGGGTTCAGGGTTTAGGGTTTAGGGGTTAGGGTTTAGGGGTTAGGGTTTAGGGGTTAGGGGTTAGGGGTTAGGGGTTAGGGGTTAGGGGTTAGGGGTTAGGGGTTAGGGTTTAGGGGTTAGGGTTTAGGGGTTAGGGTTAGGGGTTAGGGGTTAGGGGTTAGGGGTTAGGGTTTAGGGGTTAGGGGTTAGGGTTTAGGGGTTAGGGGTTAGGGGTTAGGGGTTAGGGGTTAGGGTTTAGGGGTTAGGGGTTAGGGTTTAGGGGTTAGGGGTTAGGGGTTA